>CAUDMG010003682.1:350000-380000 GCA_958450375.1 Homarus gammarus | reverse complement strand
AATAATATAATAATAATTCATATCAGTCTTTACATTATGACTACATTATAAATATTAATATTATACTTATTATTATTATTATTTCTATTATTATTATTATTATTATTATTAATATTATTATTATTATTATTATTACTGCCACCACTACCACTCTACCAATAATAATAATAAAGAGCTAGCAATAAAACACACACACACACACACACACACACAAGCCACATCAATAACACTAACAATAATGATAACAAGAACACCAAAACAACAACCAGAACATCAATAACAACAATACCATTTGTCTGAAACTGTACCCGAGGAACAGGAGGTTACAGCCGAGTCTTGTCTCATTCTTCTCGTTGTGTACAGGGGTTTAATATGGCCTGGGAATAATAATAATAATGATAATAATAATAAAACTACTACTACTACTACTAATAATAATAATAATAATAATAATAATAATAATAACAGCGGTGTTCAAAAAGCACGCGAACCACTGTAGGTAATATAATCAGTATATAACACACGTACAGCGTTAATAACAATTAATATGTACCAAATATTAAGTTCACCCGAGCCTGTGTGAGGGTGAGAAGTGCGGAATCATTTATATAAACAAAGTCGCTTCTATATATGTGTGAATTTTTTTATATAAAACATCGAAAAATATCAGATGATTCAGCAAAAATAATTATATAACAGTAACTATATACAAGACGATGGACACAAAATTTATATTGGATAGAAAATATATATATACAGTATATAAGTCAATGGCTAAAAAATTCTATATATCATTGGAAATATAAATTGATGGCTGAAAAATTATATATAATACAGAAAATATATTAAAGTCGATAGATTTAAAAATTATTTTTGATGAACTTTGTAAAAATTTGAGAAACTAATTTACATACGATAATTTTCAAAACGGTTTTACCTGTTGGTCATAATTCCCCGCCGGGCCACAGGTAACTTCAAGGAGTCCTAAGTCAGAATCTTAAACTCTATAATAACCTGATATTTTACCTGATCTGTATTCTCGTTATGTCAAACCTATATACTGAGTTTGATTAGAATCCATAATTATTTCTTCAAGTTACCGCGTTTATAATTCCTGGGTGTATGGAGGACGGACGGACGGACGGATAGATAGATAGATGAACGGACAAACGGATGGAAATAATAATCTTCCTAAGCTTTCCTCTCTCGGGATACAAAGGATGAAAATATATCCGTTTGAAAGAAAATAATCCCGAAACGCCGCTACCACTTGTCAGTCTGAACATGTGATTATGAACTCACACTTATATAACTGATCAATGTATACTTATAATTTAAAAGAACGAACACTTACACTTATAATCTAGATAGACGAACACACTTACACTTATAATCTAGATAGACGAACACACTTATATTTATAACCTAGATGAAGGCCTACTTATGTGACAAATGAACAAACACTTACAATTCAGACGGACGGATACTTATAATTTAGAAGGACACTAATGCTTCAATTGGACGCAAAACTTATACTTAAATTTACACATATATACACACACCAGAATGACACATACTTATAAAAGGTCACAAACATACACACATATACACACTTATAAACTAAATGAACACTTACACTACAAAATAACCCACACAATTACTTTATAAACGAAATCACATACACACCACAACACCTTCATTATACTTCCTATATATAATCAAAATAGAACCTGGATATATATAAAAAAAAATATAATAAAAAGTATAAAAGTAAAGTACCCTGTAGATACTCTTTTTTGTCAACAATATTATGATAAGAATTAATATTTTTCAGAGATAAAAGTTGTATTATATTTTTAAGTAGTTGTTCGTCGTCGGTATAAGGGGCTTAATTACATACCAACTGAAGAGACCTGATTTGTATGATTTATAGACCTGAAGGAATTGACTGAGACAAAAGAGCATAGTACTCAAGACACCAGCGCCCTCTATATTAACCTGCCACCAACTCTTCTACTTATACATACCTCGTTTATATAATGTATACATATCACCTTCATACTTGATAAACGTTTTGTATACATGTCAATTTATTAATACATTTTGTAATTTATTAATATACATAGGGTGGTATTTATACATAGGCTAAATTATCACCTCGAGTTACTAAATTGTTAATATGAATGTACAATAGACGCTATATTAGAAAAATGTCCGCCAAATTTTTAAAGTGGTCGTCAAATTTAAATGCATGTCCAATTATTAAAAATCCCCAGAAATTATTAAAATGTTCTGCAAATTAAAAAAATACTACAAAATTATAGCAATTCCAACCAAATTAAAAGTAATATTCGCCAAATTACCCCAAAATACCCACCAAATTATTAAACTTGCCGCCAAAAGTATGTTAAGTGGATGTGTATTAAGTGGATGTATATTAAGTGGATGTGTATTAAGTGGATGTAGTTCATTAAGCAGATTTGAGTTAGGCGGATATACATTATGAGGTTGGTCAAATTACCTATTACTTATTATCGCTGTATACCTGCACTGTCAGGGTAAACATTGGAAACTGTATACCTCCACAGCCTATGTATACTGTATACGAGCACCTGCGTTGTCTGTACACATGGCAAACCAACAGTAAACTTGTATGATGATTTTACTGATCAAATATTATTATTATTGTTAAGAAATATTTACATAGCGACTGGGTGGTGTAAAATATGACCATTGTAACTATATTGCTCCTTATAAATGTCTGCGACTCTTTGAAGAAGATGATTTAACCTCTTGGGGATTAGAGTTTAATTTATCGCCCGTAAAGTGTTATAACTTTAACCATCGCCCTGAAAGGTCTTATAAGAGGATAATGTCAAAGGTTTATCGTCAGTAATTTGAGCGAAAAAGAAAGTCATTGAGAGTATATCTGTCACCAACATAATAACTGCAAAAACATTCTCAAATAATGATCTCTTTCAGGTTGGCCGCGTGGTGTTGTCTACAAATAGTGCCACGTGCTCCTGTGTATATACATTGCCACGTGCTCTTGTGTATTTACGTTGCCACGTGCTCTCGTGTATTTACGTTGCCACGTGCTCCTGTGTATATACATTGCCACGTGCTCTTGTGTATTTACGTTGCCACGTGCTCTCGTGTATTTACGTTGCCACGTGCTCTTGTGTATATACATTGCCACGTGCTCTCGTGTATTTACGTTGCCACGTGCTCTTGTGTATATACATTGCCACGTGCTCTCGTGTATTTACGTTGCCACGTGCTCCTGTGTATATACATTGCCACGTGCTCTTGTGTATTTACGTTGCCACGTGCTCTTGTGTATATACATTGCCACGTGCTCTCGTGTATTTACGTTGTCACGTGCTCCTGTGTATATACATTGCCACGTGCTCTTGTGTATTTACGTTGCCACGTGCTCCTGTGTATATACATTGCCACGTGCTCTCGTGTATTTACGTTGCCACGTGCTCTTGTGTATATACATTGCCACGTGCTCTCGTGTATTTACGTTGCCACGTGCTCTTGTGTATATACATTGCCACGTGCTCTTGTGTATTTACGTTGCCACGTGCTCTCGTGTATTTACGTTGCCACGTGCTCTCGTGTATTTACGTTGCCACGTGCTCTTGTGTATATACATTGCCACGTGCTCTCGTGTATTTACGTTGCCACGTGCTCTTGTGTATATACATTGCCACGTGCTCTCGTGTATTTACGTTGCCACGTGCTCCTGTGTATATACATTGCCACGTGCTCTTGTGTATTTACGTTGCCACGTGCTCTTGTGTATATACATTGCCACGTGCTCTCGTGTATTTACGTTGCCACGTGCTCTTGTGTATATACATTGCCACGTGCTCTTGTGTATTTACGTTGCCACGTGCTCTCGTGTATTTACGTTGCCACGTGCTCTTGTGTATTTACGTTGCCACGTGCTCTTGTGCATTTACGTTGCCACGTGCTCTTGTATATAAACACTAACAAGTGCTCTTGTGTATATACAGTACATTGTCACGTGCTCTTGTGTATTTACGTTGCCACGTGCTCTTGTATATAAACACTAACACGTGCTCTTGTGTATATACAGTACATTGTCACGTGCTCTTGTGCATTTACGTTGCCACGTGCTCTTGTATATAAACACTAACACGTGCTCTTGTGTATATACAGTACATTGCCACGTGCTCTTGTGTATTTACGTGGCCACGTGCTCTTGTATATAAACACTAACACGTGCTCTTGTGTATATACAGTACATTACCACGTGGTTTTGTATATAAACACTGCCACGTACTGAAGTAAATAAACAGCGCCACGTGCTTCTGTGTACAGATACAAAACATGTCACAGAGGGAAGGGAGAGGGAGAAGAGGAAGGGTAGAGAAAAATTGGGGGGATAGAGGATAGGGATAGGCAGGGGGAGATGGGAAGGGGAGGAGGTAGGGAGAGAGAGGATGGGGAGGTAAGTAGGAGAGGTACAGGGAGTTAGGGAAAACATATCAAGTGAAAATTATTCGTAGATTTTTCGTCCAAGAAGATAACGATATTTTGAATGTAAAATAAGATAGCGATATACTTATTATAAGCACAGGCAAGACAGCGACATCTCCATTATTTACAAACTAAACTGCCCCATCATTGATAGTGACATTAAGAAAGTGACAGCCTCATTAATGACAGCCAAGATAGTGACAGCATCGACAGTGACAGCCAAGATAGCAACCCTCTTCATTAACGACAGCCACGATAGCGCCATCAAAGTACAGTGGCAACGGTGATACCGACAGCTTCATTAAACGACAGCCAGACTAACGACATCCTTATAAGTGACAGACAAGATAGCGACATCTCCTGAGTGACAGCCAAATTAGCGACATCTTCATTAATGACAGTGTAAGTTAGTGACACTCTCCTCGGTGACGATCAAGATAACGATATTTTTTTTTGTGTGTGTTACTGGCGGACAACTTAGCGACATCTCTCGTTATAGTGAGGACAAGATAACAACCTCTTTTTTATGCTACAAACAGACACGATAGCTATACATTCTTTAGTGAGAGATTAGATGGCAACATTATTGACGAACAGGATACCCAAGGGACAGTGAAGACAGCCTCAGTTACCCCGTCTATACTCAACAGCAAATGATCTATAACGCAGGAATTAAATATCACGAATATATTATTATTATTATATCTCTATATTTCTTCTCTTTATCTCTGCTTCTTTTGATGGTTGTTATCATTCTATATCTACATCTTCTTTTTCACTGCAATTTTATATATTTATCGGTATAGCGGGATTTAAGAGAGAAATTTAGAATATTAATGGACGATATGGGATTGGTTGGATATCGACGATCAAACTTCATTCATATCGTTTATAAATGTAATTATTATTGTGATCGAATCCTAATCTACTGTAATATACGACTTTCATTTGTTTCATGTTATATTTATATATATATATATATATATATATATATATATATATATATATATATATATATATATATATATATATTTCATTAGCCCAATAAAGCACGCGGTTAGCGTTCCCCGGTCACAGTCATAGGCTTGTGGGCCGTGGGTTCGAATCCTGGCGGGTTGAGGTGTTGATTATATATATATATATATATATATATATATATATATATATATATATATATATATATATATATCGCATTACGAAGCCCTTTCTTAATGTTTTCTAATATAAATTCCTACAGATATATTTTATAGATATATAATCGATTTTATCGATTAGATATTATATACATTATAGATTAAATAGAATACGTAACCAGAAGGTTCCAAGATTTTCTCACTGACGGAAAATGGCGCCAATGGCTCCACTCAGAGAAGTCTTCAAGAGAGTCACAAACAACACCATCAGTAAAATTTCTTTTCGTTTTTACTAATTTAATTATTTTCACATATTTCACACACACACACGCTGTAATTATTGATCGTTGTGAGAAATTTTCAAAACTATTACTTTGAAAATCCTGAATAAGGCGTTATATAGGCCTAAGCAAGACGTATATTTCCGAGTGAAACCGTGAGAGTTAGTATACAATGACCGCCTTGTCTGACCGACCGACAATATCTCCACAATGGATTTTTTCCTCTTCAAATACCCTGCCGGACATACAGCCACACAACCACTCCGCACTGACACAACTATGGTTAGTACCTGGACACTCCCCGCTATCGTGTTAGAGCTGTGTTGAGGGAGACAGAACGGATCACGTGAAGATTAGCCCACCCACCCAGCTTATTCTACCTGATGATTAAACTGACTAAAGCTACCTGCTGGGGGGGGGGAGGGGGTAGGTTTGGTTAGGTTAGGTTCTTAGGTCGATTAGGTAAGGTTAGGTAAGAATAGCTTAGATTAGGTAGATTAAGTTTTGTTAGGTTAAGTTAGGATAGGTTAGGTTAGGTTAGCGCTAGGTGGAATAGGCTAGGGTGTCTAATCTTCAGGTGTCCGGCAGCATTATGACCGTCACTGCCGCGGGTCATTACATCCTCCTGTTGGTGTGTCTTAAAAACTTGCACCCGAGTGTTGTGTACCCGCAGCCCACACTCTGCCGGGGACCAACCGTCAGGATCAGGGCTAACTATGACGTCACGCCACAGTCAGACAGACAGAAAGAAAGACAGACAGACAGACAGACAGACAGAGACAGACAGACAGACAGACAGAGACAGACAGACAGACAGACACAGAATACCCTAATTCTGGTTTTAAAATTGAAACAGTTAATTTAACCTGAATATTGCGGATACAATGTGAACAACAACAACAATATTGACATGGCTGAGTGAGATTGGTTAGGTTAGGTTAGGTTAGGTTAAACTAGATTGGATTTGGTTAGGTCAGGTCAGGTCAGGTCAGGTCAGGTCAGATAATACAGGATTTGGACTGATAACATCTTGAACGACCTAATTCAAACTCGTCTTCGATAATCTTCTAAAACAAACTCTTGATTTTTTTTATACCCGACAAACAATTATTTTCTCTAATAATAATAATAATAATAATAATAATAACCGAAGCAATAATTAACGTCATCAAAATTAAAAAAAAAGACAAAACCCAATAATTGTAAATAAATAGGAAAAAAAGCCACAAATCGTATAATTATCATAAAAAAGCCCCACCCAAATTTCTTCTCGACTATTATTTTCCCTAAGACTCGCATATTTTTCCCTTTAATTTTTCCCTCAAAACCTGAAATAAAAATTGACTCAGGTGGAAACGTTTGTACAGGTGATATGTGTCTGCGTGTGCGTGTCTGTGTGTGTATGTCTGTGTGTGTTGGGAGAGGAGATATAGGAGGAACGTTTTTAATGGTAGTGTAGTGTGGCAGGTGTGAGGAAACGTTTGTACTGGTGTGTAGTGGGTGGGTGGGTGGGGGGGGGGGGTGGAAGAATAAGGAGTGAGTGGGTGCTGGATGAGGGTGGAGGAGGAAGAGCAGGAGGAGGAGGAGGGCAATGTTTACTATGCCGAGGGTGGCCTGGGCTTCAGGGTGTCGGCAGTAACTCCTAACGCTTTACTGCCTCGCCGTCCACCGATGAAATGCCTTAATTGTTGTCATAATGTTCACGATAACTTGGCGGGGAGAGGAACTCCTATCCCATCCCGGGGGAGTTATGGAGGGAGGGAGGGAGGGAGGCCGTAATAAGGAGTGGCTTTATACAAGGAGGGAGGGAAGTAGTGAGTGAGTGAGGGAGGGAAGGACACCGTTATAAGGAGGGACTGAATTTAAGGAGGGATGGAGGGATGGAAAGAAAGAAGAAAGAAAGAATGAAGTGAGGGAGGGGATGAGGAAAGGGGAGAAGAAAGAAAGAAAGAAAGAATGAAGTGAGGGAGGGGATGAGGAAAGGGGAGAAGAAAGAAAGAAAGAAAGAATGAAGTGAGGGAGGGGATGAGGAAAGGGGAGAAGAAAGAAAGAAAGAAAGAAGGAAGGAAGGAAGGAAGGGAGGGAAGAAAGTACAGACAGGGGGAGAAGAAAGGAGGGAGGGAGGGAGGGAGGGAGGGAAGAAAAGAGAAGAAAGAGGGAGAGAAGGATGAACCAATTGGTGATTGGAATTAGTTACAGGTGGTAATTATCAGGTATTGGGTGTGGGTGAGTTATAGGAATTAACTGGGTATTATAGATTGGATGCAGGTGGTATACTGGTATTAAGGTGGGTATTGGGGCATGTCCTCTACACCCCACCATCCCCCCGTACACCCCACCATCCCCCCCGTACACCCCACCATCCCCCGTACACCCCACCATCCCCTGTACACCCCACCATCCCTCCGTACACCCCACCATCCCCCGTACACCCCACCATCCCCCCCGTACACCCCACCATCCCCCCGTACACCCCACCATCCCTCCGTACACCCCACCATCCCCCCGTACACCCCACCATCCCCCCGTACACCCCACCATCCCCCGTACACCCCACCATCCCCCGTACACCCCACCATCCCCCCGTACACCCCACCATCCCCCCGTACACCCCACCATCCCCCTGTACACCCCACCATCCCTCCGTACACCCCACCATCCCCCTGTACACCCCACCATCCCTCCGTACACCCCACCATCCCCCCGTACACCCCACCATCCCCCCGTACACCCCACCATCCCCCGTACACCCCACCATCCCCCCGTACACCCCACCATCCCCCTGTACACCCCACCATCCCTCCGTACACCCCATCATCCTCCGTACACCCCACCATCCCCCGTACACCCCATCATCCTCCGTACACCCCACCATCCCTCCGTACACCCCACCATCCCCCGTACACCCCACCATCCCCCGTACACCCCACCATCCCTCCGTACACCCCACCATCCCCCGTACACCCCACCATCCCCCCGTACACCCCATCATCCTCCGTACACCCCACCATCCCCCGTACACCCCATCATCCTCCGTACACCCCACCATCCCCCGTACACCCCACCATCCCCCGTACACCCCACCATCCCCCGTACACCCCACCATCCCCCGTACACCCCACCATCCCCCGTACACCCCACCATCCCCTGTACACCCCACCATCCCCCCGTACACCCCACCATCCCCCCGTACACCCCACCATCCCCCGTACACCCCACCATCCCCCGTACACCCCACCATCCCCCCGTACACCCCACCATCCCCCGTACACCCCACCATCCCCCGTACACCCCACCATCCCCCGTACACCCCACCATCCTCCGTACACCCCACCATCCCCCCGTACACCCCACCATCCCCCGTACACCCCACCATCCCCCGTACACCCCACCATCCCCCGTACACCCCACCATCCCCCGTACACCCCACCATCCCCCGTACACCCCACCATCCCCCGTACACCCCACCATCCCCCGTACACCCCACCATCCCCCGTACACCCCACCATCCCCCCGTACACCCCACCATCCCCCGTACACCCCACCATCCCCCGTACACCCCACCATCCCCCGTACACCCCACCATCCCCCCGTACACCCCACCATCCCCCGTACACCCCACCATCCCCCGTACACCCCACCATCCCCCGTACACCCCACCATCCCCCGTACACCCCACCATACCCCGTATACCCCACCATCCCCCGTATACCCCACCATCCCCCGTACACCCCACCATCCCCCGTACACCCCACCATCCCCCGTACACCCCACCATCCTCCGTACACCCCACCATCCCCCGTACACCCCACCATCCCCCGTACACCCCACCATCCCCCCGTACACCCCATCATCCTCCGTACACCCCACCATCCCCCCGTACACCCCACCATCCCCCGTACACCCCACCATCCCCCGTACACCCCACCATCCCCCCGTACACCCCACCATCCCCCGTACACCCCACCATTACCCCGTATACCCCACCATCCCCCCGTACACCCCACCATCCCCCTGTACACCCCACCATCCCCCGTACACCCCACCATCCTCCGTACCACCCCACCATCCCCCGTACACCCCACCATCCCCCGTACACCCCACCATCCCCCGTACACCCCACCATCCCCCGTACACCCCACCATCCCCTACTGACTTGACAAGAACTTTAAAAACCAGTTTCACTTCAGCTCCGCCCTGGCGATCGACTACCGCATGTGGGTGCTAGGAGGCGCTAGGTGTGCTTAGATAAGGCTAGGTGCAGCTAGGAATATAAAAGAGTGGTTAAAAATGGATAGGAAGGAGTGAGAATGACTAGGGGCAGCTAAGAACAGGTGAAAGATGGCTAGGAGTGAGTGGGATTTAGCTATGAACACGTGTGACTGGCTAGGAGCTGCTAGGAGTTCATTAAGAGCAAGTGAGAGGGAATTGAAAACAGCTTTGACTCGCTAGGAATGGCTAGGAACTACAGAGGATAAACAAACGACATCACACATAGAACCGTTTGCCTTAAATCACACACACACGATGTAACCCCGAACCCCTTAAGAGCCACTAATACTACCCAATCATCACTCGTCTAATCGAATCTTTCTCATTAACGAACCAATCCGATTGATTTACGAATTATTTACATTTATATAGAGGAGTAAAGCTAAGAACGTAACACAGCAATATCACCTACTGTATATATCAACATTCTGAGCTAGGATATACACAAGAGGTGTCTTTTGTGAGCTAGGATTGATCTATGTTTTGCTAGGATTGGTTAGGTAGGAGCTAGGATGATTGGCTAATTCGTATTTCCTGTGAGAAACTTTAGATATTTATAATAGGTTAGGTTAGGTTAATGGTAGCTGTGGTTAGGTTAGGTTAATGGTAGCTGTGGTTAAGTTAGGTTAATGGTAGCTGTGGTTAGGTTAGGTTAATGGTAGCTGTGGTTAGGTTAATGTTAGTTATAATTAGGTTAGGTTACTGGTAGCTGTGGTTAGGTTAGGTTAATGGTAGCTGTGGTTAGGTTAGGTTAATGGTAGCTGTGGTTAGGTTAGGTTAATGGTAGCTGTGGTTAAGTTAGGTTAATGGTAGCTGTGGTTAGGTTAGGTTAATGGTAGCTGTGGTTAGGTTAGGTTAATGGTAGCTGTGGTTAGGTTAGGTTAATGGTAGCTGTGGTTAGGTTAGGTTAGGTTAATGGTAGCTGTGGTTAGGTTAGGTTAATGGTAGCTGTGGTTAGGTTAGGTTAATGGTAGCTGTGGTTAGGTTAATGGTAGCTGTGGTTAGGTTAATGGTAGCTGTGGTTAGGTTAATGGTAGCTGTGGTTAGGTTAGGTTAATGGTAGCTGTGGTTAGGTTAATGGTAGCTGTGGTTAGGTTAGGTTAATGGTAGCTGTGGTTAGGTTAGGTTAATGGTAGCTGTGGTTAGGTTAGGTTAATGGTAGCTGTGGTTAGGTTAGGTTAATGGTAGCTGTGGTTAGGTTAGGTTAATGGTAGCTGTGGTTAGGTTAGGTTAATGGTAGCTGTGGTTAGGTTAGGTTAATGGTAGCTGTGGTTAGGTTAGGTTAATGGTAGCTGTGGTTAGGTTAGGTTAATGGTAGCTGTGGTTAGGTTAGGTTAATGGTAGCTGTGGTTAGGTTAGGTTAATGGTAGCTGTGGTTAGGTTAGGTTAATGGTAGCTGTGGTTAGGTTAGGTTAATTGTAGCTCTGGTTACGTGTCACAACTAATATAAACAAAGAGACATGACTAAGAATATTCATGGGGGGAACATGACGGAAAGAACACCTGGCCGCCAGTCAACACAGTGTGTGTGTGTGTGTAGGGTGCTAACAGGATATGACGCCCATATGATAACACACACACACACACACATCCATCCCTCCCTCCCTACAACATCACGTCACCACCTCCCTCACCCTCCTTCCTATCATTCCAACACCCCTGCCTCCCTCCTCCCCATCACCCTTCCCTCCCCCCACACCACTTCACCACCTCTCTAACCCCCATCCCCTCCCTCCCCCACCCTACCCCCTCCTCCATCACCCCCACGACCACACACAGGCCTACAACTTCCCCTGGTTAGTACGGTCAATGGTCTTACAATAGAGGAACCAGTTAGCGTTTGGTAAAGGTTTCAATAGTTTGTTTTTTTGTACTTCTTAAATAATTCATACACACAAATCATACACATAATTCATACACATGTACCTATATTTTTATACCTTTGACCAACGTTCATACATAAAAGGAAAATATTCTCGACCCTTCTCTTTATATATTTCATTGTTATTCTTTTCTTTAGTTAATTTTTATCTTAATTTTTCATATATATTAAGAGAATATTATTTATTTTTTTTTGGGGGGGGGATTGTTGTTATTATTTTTTTTACCAGGGAATATTTTATAACGTTTTTAATTTTTTTATTATTTTTTTTCGCTCTCTCTCTCTCTCTCCATTGTGAGTTAGTAGGGAGCGACCAACAGCTGATGGGGTGGGGGGAGGGGAGGGGGGGGAGGAGCAGGAGGGGGTGTAGTGGGGGAGGTGAGGGGGAATGGTAGGAAGGTGGGGTAAGGGGGGGGGGTGAGGGAAGAACAGGGAAAGGGGTGTGAGGAAAGAAGGGGGTTAGGTTAGGTTAGGGTAGGTTAGATAAGGCAAACTAATATCACATCTAATCACAACTGACACACACACACACACACACAATAGAAATAAAATAAACGAATAAATCATAAATAAGGTAATTTTAAAAGAATTAAACAAAATGAAAGAGAATTGGAAAAGACTTAATTCCCTTGAAAACTTGTGAAAAAATTTAGTTCATATGCAAATTTAAGAAGAAAAGCGCCATTGTCAGTAGACCTTCAGGGTATATTAACTGAGATTATATATGGAAAAAAATATATAGTCAAGCCTACTACCTATTCTCCTTACCTTAGGGGACCACTAACCCATGGGCCACTACCCTTAAGGGCCACTAACTCATGGACCTCTACTTTTAAGGGCCACTGCTTCTCCATGGGCCCACTTACCTAAAGAACCATTACCCCAGGACTATTACCCTAAACCACTACCCTAAAACCACTACCCTAAAACCACTACCCTAAAACCACTTCCCTAAAACCACTACCCTAAAATCACTTCCCTAAAACCACTACCCTAAAACCACTACCCTAAAACCACTTCCCTAAAACCACAACCCTAAAACCACTTCCCTAAAACCACTACCCTAAAACCACTTCCCTAAAACCACTACCCTAAAACCACTACCCTAAAACCACTACCCTAAAACCACTGCCCCAGGACCACATTAAAGTTCGCTGTATTTCTATAACCTAACCATTCAATCTTTCATCAATTAATCTTAAAAAAAAAAACACTCATCTATTATCGACGTGTTCTATTCTGTTATACTTCTTCCTATCTATTAATCTATTGCGTCTAGTGTCTATTGTCCGTGTGTGTGGAGAGAGAGAGAGAGAGAGAGAGAGAGAGAGAGTTCAATGCCTCATATACGGGAATCCAACTCTTTTAAGCTAATTGATTTTGTATATATTTTTTAATTTATTGATTTATGTTTATCGATTCATCTATCTATCTATCTATCTATCTATCTATTTTATCTATGTTTATGCTATTCATTGTCTGCCTTTCCTCACTTCACTGACAAATTAATTCTCTCATATTTTTTTTTTTCACTATTTTTACCCAGGATGGTCTAAGGCAGGGGAGGGGGGAGGGGGGGGGGGCTGGAGGGGAGGTGGGGGCAGGTGAGGAGGGGGGGGGATATAATTCTTGATCATCCTTGGAATTTCATATAGAATTACTCCCATGTTATTTTTTTTTGTCGTGTGTGTGTCTTAGGTTACGGTAATCCACGAGGGAGATTTAATGATTAATCCTGTCGTTTGGTGGTGGCGATGGAGGGGGGATTACAGAATTCTTTGTCATTTTTATTTATCCTTTCATTCATTCATTCTTTCTTTCTTATTTTCTTCTTTCTACTCTCTCTCTCTCCTACATGTTTTCCAACCCTTGTATTCCGGGTACAGCGGGGGGGGTACAGTCCTGTATTATGTTGTATATAAATTATGTATTACAATTGTTAAACTAGAGACGATTAAGATTTAGTAATGAACAATAAAGGTGTTTTGTATGTATTTTAGGTGATCTCTTTATACAAACTACAAGTGAAATACGATAATAAATGCTATGGTTATTTTTATGAGTTGTGGGTCAGTTTTTATTTTGAATACCAGAACAGATGATAATTATTTAAGTTTTTACTCTTGAAAATTATTCTTCTCTCTCTCTCTCTCTCTCTCGTCTCTCTCTTTTTCTCTCCGCCTGTGTGTGCATCTCTCTTCCTCTCTGTATATGTCTCTCTCTCTGTCTCTCTGTATGTATGTATGTGTGTGTGTGTGTGTGTGTGTGTGTATGTATGTGTGTGTGTGTGTGTCCCTCCCTCTTTTCCTCTAATTCACCACCAATCATCACACACACACACACACACACACAGACCACCCAAAACACACACTCCACCACACTCCTTTTAATCACCACCACCACCAAAAAGAAACCGAACCTGTTTTTCACCCTCCAATATTTTGTACAGTCGAGCACCCACCCACCCACCCACACCCACAAGTTTTAACCCGCTCGTCCCTGTTGGCTCTACTTCTTGATAAAGGTGGGATTGATGTTTAGTTTAGACCAGTTTGTTACCTTTGTAGTGTTGGTGTAAATTCTTGTTACAGGCAAGTGCTTGTTCGCCTTATTGTTCCTCCCCTACACTTTTCTCCTGCCCGGTTACTTAGTCGGTATATTTTAGAGGTGGAATGTTAATGCTGGGATGAGTTTTGGGAAGGATTTTTAGAGGTGGAATGTTAATGCTGGGATGAGTTTTGGGAGGGATTTTATATTTTTTATATTTATTTGTATTTTTTTAATGTGTTTAGTGTGTGTGAGGTGTTTTATTGTTTTAATTTATCTCGTAGGGTTCAAAGGTTAGGAGTGTGTTGAGGGGGATGGTTGTAGTGTGAAGGAGGGATTGTGGTGGGAGGTAGGGATGGTTGTGGTAGTAGTGATGGTAGGGATAATAGTGGTATCTGTAGTATGAAAGAAAGATGGTGGTGGTGGTGGTGGGGGTGTTGGTGGTAAGGATAGCTGTGATAGTAGTTGTGGTAGGGATGATGGTGGAGGTGTGAGAAGGTAGTTGTGGGGATGGTAGTGGGTGTCAGAGAGAGAGAGAGAGAGAGAGAGAGAGAGAGAGAGAGAGAGAGAGAGAGAGAGAGAGAGAGAGAGAGGATTGTTGGTGGTCATCAAGGCTTAGCAATTGTGCCATCAGTGTGTGTGTGTGTGGTGATGAACTAATCGAGTATATACAGTAATTAACCAGTATTCCCAAAACCAATAGGTTGGTATAGTCTATTCCATATATTGTACTCCACACTCACCCCTCTCATCCATATACTCACCCCTTTCATCCATACACTCACCCCTTTCATCCATACACTCACCCCTCTCATCCATACACTCACCCCTTTCATCCATACACTCACCCCTCTCATCCATACACTCACCCCTCTCATCCATACACTCACCCCTTTCATCCATACACTCACCCCTCTCATCCAAACACTCACCCCTCTCATCCATAAACACATAGACCTGAGTACGATGACTTAACCCCTTGAAAACGATGACTTAACCGCTTCAAAACGATGACTTAACACCTAGAGTACGATGGACTTCATTCCTCAAGTACGAGAACTCATTCCCTTGAAAACGATGACTTAACCCCTTGAAAACGATGACTTAATCCCTTGAGTACGATGATTTAACCCCTTGAGTATGATGAGTTAATCCCGTTAGTACGATGACTTAACCACTTGAGTACGATGACAACCCCTTGAATATGACGTTATTGTACTCGGTAGATTATAACATCATACTCAAGGGGTTAAATCATCATACTCAAGGGGTTAAATCATCGTACACAAGGGGTTAACTCCGACCATTGGCCTTCTTCGCAATGCCAGTAAAAACAGTTAACATAGCCTGGCGTTCACCTGGTTCTCGATATAACGTGTATTAAGGAAGTTACACAGGACGAATGATCGCTCGTCTTCCGCCTGTATCATTAGTCAGGTGTCATGGGTTACCTTGGTACAGGTGAGTCAGGTGGCGGTACCTCACTGCAGGGGGGGGGGGGGGGGAGGGGTCGTCCACCTGTTGACTCAGGAGGTCCTCAGCTTTTTACACTCATTTTTTTTTTGTTCCTCCACATGTCTCTCCTTTCTCTCATCTTTTCTCTCACCTTTCTATCACTTTTCTCTCACCTTTCTCTTAACTTTCCTTCATTCTTACTAAAACTTTCTAATCTTCTCGGAGTTTTCATTTTGAGATTCTAATTTATATAATTTGTAATAATTTTCTTTGAGTCACTGATGTAGTTTCCTCCTGTAGTTTCTATAGTTATATTTAAGGTTCGAATCTGTTCAAATCTGATGTATATTTTCTTGATATTAAACTCAGTTCATTAATCTGGAATGTTTGAAACTTCTTAGGTTTTAATGAAATCTGAGACATTATGAGATTCTGGATGTTGTCAAAAATTCATCTTACATCAATTATTTATATCGTGTTTTAGTGTCTTTAGAGTCGCTTGTTGATTCACTCTAAGATTTTCGATTTATCCCATAATATTTCGTTTGTTTCCTTCAAAGTTTCGATATTTTTTGGGGTCAAATTGTTATGATAATCGAAAAAACAAAACTTTCCGAAGGCTTCTAAAGTCTTTCATTGTCACGTTCCTAAAATACTGAAAGTGTTCACTCTTTCTTCCAATCACCCTAAAAGTTTCAAAGCTCGTGAACCCTTTGTTGGTTCTGTTCAAATCATTCAACGCTTCCCAGAATTCTTCGTTAAATCAAACTAAATTTCTCGAAGCGTTTCAGACTCTTTCGTTCATCTCTTCCCAAAAGTTTCGGAACTGTGTGAGGGAGAAGGTGGAGGGAAGGGAGGGAGTTAGGGGAGAGGGAGGAGGGGGCCTCATTTGTTTATTGATTCAGAAGTTTCGGAGCTGCTCGAGGCCTGGGGTTTGTTGACTCGCAAGACAAAGGTGAAGCACCGTCGACGAGCCTCAACACCGTGTCCGAATCACGATTAAAACCATTTTTCCGCTGTTAAGGTTATATACTTAACGCCCACCACCAACACACAAGTACTCGTTCACACACATATTTACCCTCACGGTTGTTTCATATCGAAGTGAACCAATTTTTTTTCTTTCTTTCACTGACCTCTTAACAACTGAAGACACCAGTAGGGTACATTCGAAGGGCATTGGGGTGGGTATGTGTTCATGGTATAGGGAGCCTGTATGTGGTGGATTATGGCTGGTTTGCCTGGGGTTTGGTCTGAGGGTAGCGGTTTGAACCATTATGAGAGGCGTGAGCTGGGGGGGGGGGGGGGGGGAGGAGCCTCGGGTGTTTGACAGTAATTTGCATAGAATAACACGGCGGAGGAAAAAATACTGAACCAACACTAAATTATACGGCCGGGCAGAAGAGTTCACCGAGTGCTTATGACTATGGCCATCATACCACGCCTTTGTTCCCTCCCTCTCTACCCTCCCTCCCTCTCTCCTTCCTTACTTCACCCCACGCTTCATCCAGGGGTCATTCATGGGTCAATCAGGGGTCATCCATTCTTTCTCCAGGGTTCATACATGGGTCATCTTCTCATCCACAGGCTATCGATTCCTCATCCACGGGTCCTCCACGACTCACCCACTTATTCATGGGTCAACCAAGGTCATCCACGATTCATCCAAGCTTCTTCAAGGGGAGAGAGAGAGAGAGAGAGAGAGAGAGAGAGAGAGAGAGAGAGAGAGAGAGAGAGAGCTTTGCCATTATAACTTTTTCTCGTTATAATCTTTCATTGTTTGGCCCGGCATAATTCCCCCTCCCCCCTCTCTCCCTCTCTCTTGTTTCTGTCTTTGTCAGTCTGTTTCTTTTTTTGTTTCCTCTCTCTTTTTCTCTTTCTTCATCACCATCATTACCATTATCAATTGTCATCATCATTACCATCATCAATTGTCACCATCATTACCATCATCAACTGTCACCATCATTACCATCATCAACTGTCACCATCATTACCATTATCAACTGTCACCATCATTACCATAATCAATTGTCACCATCATTACCATCATCAACTGTCACCATCATTACCATCATCAACTGTCACCATCATTACCATCATCAACTGTCACCATCAACTGTCACCATCACCACCAGCAACAAACATGACCCCACATCAGCCTTCAACAGGACTAGGAGCGACACACACACACACACACACACACATCTGTACAAACATTCGCATACCTGTAAGACACAAGGCTGTACAGGAAGACACACCTGTGCAAGTATAAATATCTATACTGGCATAGAAGCCCTCTCACACAAACACTCACATATACACTCGTAGTCATATAAACACACACACACACACACACACACACACTCACTCACTCACTCACTCTCTCACTCTCTCTCTCTCTCTCTCTCTCAAGGAATAACTCATCTTTTAATACTACGAGGATAATAACTAGCCATAAATACTATCTGGAGACTAACTCGTCATAAAGACTAACTAGAGAGTAACTCCTCTTTATGGTCCATTAAGAGGGGATCGTCTCTAATAGTCTTTCCATAATACTCGTCTCTTGTCGTATAAAACGCAATTCTCCCGCCATTATCGTCTCTTAATTATATTGTAGCTTTAACCACACACACACACACACACACTGTTGATGTTTTTCTCAGCAAGTTCCATGTGTCAAAGGTGGTAAATGTTTTTTGTTTTTTTTAATGGATTATGTTTTTTGTTTTTTTTAATTTTGTCGTGAGTCGTCATGGAAGAATTGTTTTTTTTTTTTGGGGGGGTTACCGACACGAAAAGGTGAATACACACACTGACATCATACAAACAAATGGCGTTCTTGAAGGTGGATGTGTGTGTGTCCGAGTGTTTTTAGTACTGCGGCTGTGGCTTTGGTGGTTGTAACTGTATATTCGTTTAATTATAGTTAATATTTTGAGCATATCTTCACATGACACACATTAGTCTACACGGGTTGAGAACGGCTTGTTGTTACTGCTGCGGTCTGGTGGATCATCGTGTGCTAGGGAATATCAGATTTACTCCCAAAATACGTGTTCTTCTAAGGGCTCTCAACTCTTAATCCGGATCTTTTAGTAAAAATTTGAGTTCTAGAGACATGAGGGATATTCTTGCTTTACTGGGAAGTATTAGGGTGTAAACACAAACATCGAGGGGCCCTATAAACACAAACACTTAAGGACTCTGCAAACACAAACATCAAGAGACTATGTAAACACTGTAGACACCAGACAATTAATCCTCCTTATTAGGCAGCGGGTCATTCCTGTTGCAACTTTCCCTACCATTATTTTCACCCCAGCAGGTCGAGATGAAAATTGGTCTCTGGGTAACCTACAATAATGATGTTAACTGATCATTTCCTCCACTCGTAAGATAATTAAGCCTTGTTTTCATGTAACATTTATGCGGGGCAAAAGTGATAGTGAAATCTCTCTCTCTCTCTCTCCTCGTATTTTCATTTTTTTTTGTAATTGTTAAGGAAATGAGATTGTAATTTGTGATTTTTATAACTCCTTCACTGTTGTAGTTAATTGTTGAAGAAGATGGTAATATTGTTGCAGTTCTTAGGATTTAATCATAGTTGTAATACTGAAGAGTTTGGTAATGTTGTTGCAAGCCTTAACACGTAGAGTTGAATACAGTATTGAAATGTTTAAAAATTTTGTTGCAAGCTTTAATACTCAGTTAAATATTGTTGTTGCAAGCCTTAGAATATTTAATTGAATAATGAAAAGCTTAGAAAGTTTATTGCAAGCTTTAAATTACTCAGGAGTCCACCATCACCTTCTACCCTTCTTCACTCACCACCCTCCACCCCCTCACACCCACCACCCTCCACCCCCTCACACTCACCACCCTCCACCCCCTCACCACCCTCCACCCCCTCACACTCACCACCCTCACACTCACCACCCTCCACCCCCTCACACCCACCACCCTCCACCCCCTCACCACCCTCCACCCCCTCACACTTACCACCCTCACACTCACCACCCTCCACCCCCTCACACCCACCACCCCCTCACACCCACCACCCTCCACCCCCTCACACCACATCTTATGCCCAGAAGACCTTATACCCTGTGGTACACCGCCCCGGGGAGTGTATTGGCTCTTACACTCTTAGTCTCTCAATCTCTTTACTCTCATGTTGACGAGAAGACAAGATGCTAACTCAAGCCAGGTGCTGTCTTTTGTGACCTTTGACCTTGACCTGTAGGGGTTGCCATGGTGACTATCAAGCGAAACCTCGATCTAACGAACCTTGATGGAGGTTTGAGATTTACCGGACCCTCGAGTTACCGGATTTCTCTCCATTTAGTCCGTAAGATGGAGGTTTCACTTCGAGCAGACCCCTCTATATAACGGACTTCATTGTCCATATAGTCGTTATGTTGAGGTTTCAGATTTACCGGACCTCGATCTAACGGAATGCCCTCTCCATATAGTTCGTTAGACCAAGTTTGAACACAAGACCTTTTCGTTGTTGAGTTAAGCCGCCGTCAGACATAGATAAGTAGTTAGTGAGACAGATAGCTAGTTAATTTAGCTAAACAGTTACACACTAAGACGTAAACGACACTGACCTTCCTACCCACACGACCCCACCTGTGAGAGTAACAGCCCCGAGGACGAGCCACACACAGGCCAGCGCCCTCTTGTAACACTGGCGTCGTGCCACAACCGCTAGTATTACAATGTTAAAAAAAAAAAAAAACATCCACCGAAGAAGACCGCTATACCATTGATTTTACTTCAGGTGTTAATAACCTAAATGAATTTAACCTAACCTAACATAATCCAACGTTCTTATGCGTTCTTATGGTCGTTTTTATAACTTAGCTTACGTTAGGAACTTATAATTAACTGAACCGCGTCTTCTACTTAAAAAAAAAATGGTTCGTGGTCTTGTTCTCGGCACTTAATTAACATGAGCCACGCTGCGACACCTCTTCCTCCTCCACTCCCTCACAAAAACATTATAACTTGTGTATCATCAGGGCAATTATGGCCATATCTTTCTGTCAATAAATATCGCTGGAGAACTGGCGAGGCGGGAGCCATTGTAGTGACCTGTGTGTGGTAACCTGACTAACACTGCCCCCCAATTGGAGAGAGAGAGAGAGAGAGAGAGAGAGAGAGAGAGAGAGAGAGAGAGAGAGAGAGAGAGAGATATTGGTTCCAGCATTCAAAAGATAAGAAAATATACCTAGTCAACAAAAACTCAATGAAGAAAGATAAAAAGAGAAATAAAAGACGGAAATGATCCCGAAAAAAAAAAAAAAAACGAATATGACAGACTTCGTAAAATCACAGGAAAACACAACAATCCCTCCATGACTAAAAACAAAACACACCAGGAGATGCGTAAAAAATACCGTAACAGCTGTCAGTGAAGAGGATCGAGTCACAACAAACCCCCAAGGACCTCACAATTAAGAGGAGTTGAAGTGTGTTAAGGCAGGAGTCAACACGAAACACTAAAGGTAACTTCTGGGTTGAGGGAAGGAAGAGGGACTGAGAAGAACCTTAGAAGAGAGAGAGTAAGAGAAGACTAGTGTTCCCCGTCCTCTCTTCCCTAAAACACAAGACTGGGAGGGAATTTGGGGAAGGGATGAGAGGACAGATTCTCAAATGACACAAATAAACGAAGAATGAAGATAATTACCCAAGTTTTACCACAACTACTAATACAATCCACTAAATAAAATCATCGTTAACTATTGATATCATAACTTACAAAAATAGTTAACAAGAGATTTAACAAAAAACACCCACCACATCAAATAGCTAATTGCATATATAATCTTTGACCTCTGAAAACTTTAAGTCATATATTCAAACGCAACGAAAAATATAATTCCACCATTAGTTAGTCGTAAATTATATAAATAAGTTTTTTCCCCATCGTTGTAAGGCCGCGTATCTCTGCAGTTATCATTGTAAACACGTGACTACCGCTGTGATGTCCCACGACCCACGACCTGGCCTCACTCGTGGGTGCTACAGGTCCATTACAAGAGTCTTACTACAGCTCTGAGGTTCTCGTCCTCAACTATCATGCTGTTGATGTTATAATGTATCACTACACTTTAACAACTCAGGTATTTTAAAGGCGTAGTGCAAGTTAGTATATTATATTAGTTATAAAGAATGAAAAAAGAAAAATAGACCTTATAATTATTCAACTTTTTATATACAATGATGATGATGGCTTGATGTGATGATAATTATGTTATATTATTATTACTATTATTATTATTATTATTATTATTATTATCTTTTTGTATTATTTATTGTTGAAAGTATTACTTAGTAAATATTTATATTTTTATTTTTACGTGAAGTACTGTCGTCAGTTTTCTAAAAGTGAAAATAATATATATATATATATATATATATATAACCCCAGAATTCAGATTAGAATGTGTTTATGTATACAGTATATATATATATATATATATATATATATATATATATATATATATATATATATATATATATATATATATAACCCCAGAATTCAGAATTAGAAATGTGTTTATATATACAGTATATATATATATATATATATATATATATATATATATATATATATATATATATATATATATATATTATATATATATATATATTTTACGTGTGTTTATTTAGTGCACTAGTTAAGGGTGGAGTTTTGGGGGCCATAATATATGGAAATCATAAAAATGTACCAGAAAAGCAGAGGTGGACGCGTCGTCATGAGGCTATTAATCTGCGGCTCCAGACTCTTGTTGATATAAAATCCAGTAAATACTTTTGACAAAGATGGATGTCGGAGCGTATCAAGCATTTTGAGGGCCACTCTCACCAGGACATCAAGACCTGGCTTCCTCTAAGGTCCATTTTACTGCAGAGAGACAAATGGAGTAACGGTCTTAGAGGAAGGTGTTGCTAGGCTCCTTGTTGACGTGGGTATATTTTTATAGCTGGCGGGCGAGCACAAACCTGTCCCTACTTCCCCGCTCACCCACAGTCCTTCCATTAACAAAAGTTTTTAAAAGCGCTTTTCGACTTAGCCAAAGTATATATAAAAATATTACGAGGAATTGAAAGTCTTAAATGACCTGCTGACTGCGTTGATTGATCTCCTCGTCGGATGATTCGATTAAAATAATCACAAAGAAATTATCATCCAGCAGGTTGGGATCATTAGGCTACATGATCATTGCGGAGTATTTCTTAAAGGAATTACTGACTCTGTATGATTAATTATTATGTATTAATGGTTTCTCAACTCTGGCAATACTTTTAGTGTGTTTAATTATCATCCTCCTTTACGGTAATCTCTGCTTGTATCGCAAATTTTTCAGAATCTTCTCTCGACAGAAATTTTGAGTTGATGGACATTTTGAATTTTCACTTATAAAAAAATAATAATAAATCAGTATATTTTAATACATTTTTACCTAAAACTTCTAAATTGGACTAATCCTATTTTAATTTTAATTTTAGTAGCTATATTAAACTAGATTCATTAATATTTAGTTAACCTGACAACAGTGAGTGTCGATTACAATTAACCTCAGCTGAAATACACTTATCTCCAGCAGCACACCTATAACAAAAAAAAACATATAATCATGATAAACAAAACTCTAATTCTATCTCCTGTTATTACCTTCTATAATATATTTCTATCAATTACCCATCTCACGTATCCAGTTCTATATTGACGATTTCCTGTTATTTTCCCGCCAATACTCCGTCACTCTGCTATCTGACTCCATCAATTGTTATAAGAACGGGTTCCTATAACTCTAACCTATAATTCGTGCCTATAATTCTATCACTTGTCCGTCCCGCATTTTCTATATGGACGGTTTCCTGTTATTTTCTCTTCTATAACTCTTGGACTATCTGAGCACACCTGTTGCTATAAAAAAAACGGGTTCTTATAATTCATTCACTCGGGGTCTTAATCTACCTCGTATTTATATGAATGATTTCTGGTTTAATTATTTCTGAACCGTTGTGAACTCGTTTTGAACCGTTTGAACCATTTTTTGGAACCGTTGCGAACCACTTTCTGAAACATTGAGCTATCCTTTCCATTTGAACTATTAGTGAGTGATGGTTTTCTTTCATTTGAACCATGCAAAGTAATGTACACACACATATATCAATGAAAGAAAGAAAAAAGAAAGAAAATGTATTGAAATCAGTCAATAATAATTTCCTTCACAGCTTCTTTTATTTCTATCTCAGCATTTACTACCTCCTCCTCCCCATCATCCTTCTACCTCTTCCCCCTCCTTATCCTACCCTTTCCTCCTCCTCACTTTACCTCCTCCTCCTCCCCTCCTCCTCCTCCAAGCACCCCAAACAGATAACAGCAACACTCCACACCCAGGGTCGAGGCCCGTGCTTGTTGCCTGCGCTAACACCACCGTGAAGCGAGCGTCCACTTGCTTCCCCTCACAGAAATAATAATGTGTTTAGGAAGGTGTATTGATCGGTTGAAGGGTTATAGGAAAACTAAGGGAAGGATCCAGAAGTATTCATATGTGTGTGGGGAGGGAGGGGGTTGTTTAAGGGTGGTGGGAGGGGGAAGAGGGGTCGCCATAAACATTATCATCATCACCCATAAAACACTAAAACAATTAGGTCGTGTTTACGTATTTTCTCTGGGCTGATGTTTGATAATATGAAGCAATTTTTAATATTTCTTGTTAATAAAACTATCTTGATTAAATCTTTGTATTTCCCCCAGGATTTGTGTGAGCCGTGAGCAGCGTCTTCGGCAGGCAGGACGAACAAGGTAAGACTGTGTCGATATGTCTAATACATGGCGATAGATTTGTGTGTAAATTCAATTGTTCGTGAGACAACCTTCGTCCTGTACTTCGTAAGAAATACGTAAACATTACCTTTGTCTCATGACAAGCTGCTGATAAATCTCTCGCCCGATGACAGTCTTTAAACAAAACTCTCGTCCAATGACAGTCTTTAAACAAGTCTCTCGCCCGATGACAGTCTTTAAACAAAACTCTCGTCCAATGACAGTCTTTAAACAAGTCTCTCGCCCGATGACAGTCTTTAAACAAGTCTCTCGCCCGATGACAGTCTTTAAACAAAACTCTCGTCCAATGACAGTCTTTAAACAAGTCTCTCGCCCGATGACAGTCTTTAAACAAGTCTCTCGCCCGATGACAGTCTTTAAACAAGTCTCTCGCCCGATGACAGTCTTTAAACAAGTCTCTCGCCCGATGTCAGTCTTTAAACAAGTCTCTCGCCCGATGTCAGTCTTTAAACAAGTCTCTCGCCCGATGACAGTCTTTAAACAAGTCTCTCGCCCGATGTCAGTCTTTAAACAAGTCTCTCGCCCGATGACAGTCTTTAAACAAGTCTCTCGCCCGATGACAGTCTTTCAACAAAACTCTCGTCCAATGACAAGCTGCTAATAAATCTCTCGCCCAATGACAAGCTGTCAATAAACCTCTCGCCCAATGACAAGCTGTCAACAAAACTCTCGTCCAATCATAAACTGTCAACACCCTCCTCATCCAATCGCAGAGGAGCACAGGGGCAGGAGATGCTCAGATATCGTTTTTCTGAGCGCGTTCGTGGGCCGGGATGGCTGGAGGCGAGGTAGCAGTGTATTCGCGGCCCAGAAACACGGTAATTATAGGTGGTGGAGGGTTAAAGACGCGGATAATGGTGGAGGTGGAGGAGAGGCGTTGGTTGGTGTGTTAAAGGGAGTCTAATAGACCAATTATAGGGTGGCTGAGGCAGACAGAGAGACGGGATCGCGGTGGTGATGTTACTCTACTCTTAACTTGGTTACTCGCCACGCTCATTACCCGCTTCCTGTCCTCCTCTTACCACTACTCTTCCTCTTACTCGTTTTTCCTTCTTCAGGGATAAGAGGGAAGGAGAGATTAAGAGGAGGAGAGATTAAGAGGGGGGAGGGGAGATTAAGAGGGGGGAGGGGAGATTAAGAGGGGGAGGGGAGATGAGAGGGGGAGGAGAGATTAAGAGGGGGAGGGGAGATTAAGAGGGGGAGGTGAGATTAAGAGGGGGGAGGGGAGATGAGAGGGGGAGGAGAGATTAAGAGGGGGAGGAGAGGAGTAGATTAAGGAGGGGGGGAGGGGGTGAAAACATCCCATGGTAAGCATATTCCATCAGTCCCTCCCCTCTCCTCCTACAACAGACGCCCTCCTCACCCCTTTCCTCCAACAATAACTCTTCCTCCTCCCCACAACACACCCTTCCCTCCCTCTCCCCTTCTCTTCCTCTCTTTCCACCCACAACATTCCTACTCACTCAAGGGGTTAACACACATGGAGGCTGTGTGTGTGTGTGTGTGCTAGGTTAGGTAAGGTAAAATAAGGTCATGTTAGGTTAGGTAAGGGTTAGGTAAGGTTAAGTTAAGTTTAGTTGGGTTAGGTTAGGCAATATTGTAGGTAAGCAAGGGAGTCGTTAAGTCAGTTGGTTAGGTATGATTGAAGTGTGTAATTTTACAACACAACACAGCACAGCACAGACCAGCACAACACAACACAGCACAACACATCACAACACATCACAGCACAACATATCACAGCACAACACTGACCAGCACAAAACAACAACACAACACAGCACAACACAACACAACACAACACAACACAACACAGACCAACACAACACATTACCTAAACTTCGTGAGCTGATGGATATCATTAACCAGATGTACGACAAGTTGCCAAAATTCCTCCAGTCACCCTTTACGATCTATGACACACAAACACACACACACACACAATCTCTCTATCACCAGCTAAAAGAAACATTAAAATTTCCCTAAAACAGACCATTAAATAATAAATATCATCCCATAGACTAAAAAAATATATATAAACAATAGACCTTTAGGAAGACGGCCAGCATACGATAAATTATTGGAATAAAAACATAAGTGAGAGCTTCGTACCCAAAGCAAAAAATTAATGTACCCTTGGAGAAGTCGTACACGGCTCTCACATCTAAACTCTCTTGAACCTTAAATTGTATATTATCTCTCTCCCTCTCTCTCAATGCTCAACACTCACTCCTTTAAATCCCATTACCTCTCTCTCTCTCTCCTTCTATATATTTATTTGTCTCTCTCTTTATCTGTCTGTCTACCTATCACACAATCAAATAATATCCTTTTAGATTTTCTCACTTTGGATATACAGGGGGGGGAGAGAGAGAGAGAGAGAGAGAGAGAGAGAGAGAGAGAGCCGGGCAGGACACCAACCATCCATCATCTACGGTACTTGAGTTCAACCGGCTCTATTTTCCTCCTGACAATTCGGCTTCATGCTCTATTTATGTGGCCAGGCGAGGTAAGAGAGGAGGTAATAGAGGCAAGAGGTAAAAGAGGAGGCAAGAGGTAAAAGAGGAAGTAAGAGGGGCAAGAGTAAAAGAGGTAACAGAGGCGAGATGTGTGTGAGAGAGAGAGAGAGAGAGAGAGAGAGAGAGAGAGAGAGAGAGAATAATAATAATAAAATCCTGTCAACTTTAAATAGCCTGACACGAGCTCAGTCATAAGGACAACTAACACCATCAAGGAGAGACGAAATACACACGAAAACAAAAGAACGTCGTAAACAATAACATAAACAAAAACTGTAGATAACCTAAACTACGATGATGAAAACAACATATGAGCATCAAAACGTTTATAATAAAGTGTATGATCAAACTATAAACCCAAGTCGACAATATTGAGTCAAATTAAATCCCTTTTAACTTCATGTGACACGTATAAGAGGCATCTATAGTTCCCAACACCTGACATCATAAATATCATAACAAAAGACCATCGTACTCCTAAAAGACGTACGATCAGAATAAAAAAAGACAAGACAACAAAGTATCTAATCTCCTTGAGTAAAAATTAAGGAGATCTAAACATCTAAACTCAAACAAAAACATAATAAATAAAATGGAATAGACTTGTGAAATTATAAGAAACAAAACAATAGAGCATCGAAATCCTCTAAAAATGGCTCAATCAAAAAATAAAAACACGAGAGCAACTAATAATCTCTCTTCACTGTTCGTAAAAGAATAAAAGCAAAAAATATAAAAAAAGACGAAGAAAAATGATATCAAATAGAAAGAAAGAAGATGAACAGGAGAGGATGCTAAAGAAAAAAGAAAAAGATAGAAGGAATAAAGACAGAAAATACAGAAGATGAGAAAGAAGATAGAGATGAAGGAAAACAACGCTCACTTTCACCCTTCCGGTAATTCAGAGTAAGTGAGACGGTTATTGAGACCAGGAGGATGCAGATATCGGATACGGGTATCACGTATCCGCTCCTAGAAGGCTGGATGCCACACAGACCGCGGGTAATGCACTAGTTACACCCGCTCACATACCGCATGCGGATAATGTTACCTATCTGAACATTACACCGGTTCTTAAGGAGGTAATTGGAGGTATATCTTGCATAGACCACTTCGGCTTATGGTGGGAAACTGCGGGAGGAGTGTGGGATACTCCTAGACAGCGACGTGTGGTATGTCCTGAGGAAACGGTGTGTGGTGTGAGGAGCAGCGTATGTCTTAAGAAATGGCTTATGGGAAGTGGTGTACAGGTGTATGATGATTTACAGTACTGACAATGAGTAAACTTACAGTACAGTTTACCCTAATAAGCAACACTTACCTTGTTTTCAACCAATATAAACATAAACACTTAATTTAATAAAACATACAGATCATTCTCGAATAACAAGAAATCGATACTTGAAGGGGGTCATTCCTTCACCTCTACACAGGCTGTCCACAAGCACAAACAGCCTGTACTCCCTACCACGGTAATATTGCTGTCTACTTTCACCTTATCAATATTTAGAAAGACTTCGACCTACAATGAGGACAGCGTTGTTCTGTGTTAACTGTACCAGGTGCGTGGTGGGGCGCCTAGGCTGGGTTTGACTACCACCTCCCCTCCCCCCCAGGACGTGTACAGTGCACCGTGTACAAGGTCGTAGTGTCAGACTGGTCACCCATCACAACCAGGCTCCCTCAGGGTGCCCGCCTGGATCCTGTTATATTCCTCTCTGTTATCAATATCCCCCGGCTACAACTTCTCTGCCAAGGCTAAATATGTCGATGATGGAACACCATTCTTGACTTCGAAAGTAATCAACCATCAAATTACATAGAGGTTGCCAACGATACCGAGTACATTATAGCACCAATACGCAATGCACAGGTCTTACACCACGATCCTCCCTCCCTCCCTCCCTTAAAAAAATATATGTCAGGTACTTACGGCCTCCTGTGTCGTCCAGCCGCCTTACCTGACACACTCCGCTGTAAAAAAACAACAACAAAATAAGAGTGTTAAGAGGGTGGTCAGTACTGTGGTGGAGCAGCTGAACTATATTAACATAATCCTTAACATATTGTGAGGGTTCAAATTCCTATTCTTATAATTTATTGTCAAGGAAGAACACGAGTACAGGTCAAGATATACACACACACACACACACACACACACAGAGTAAAATAAAACTAAACTTATACACAGGTTCACGTTTACCTAATACATCACAGTATCTTCTCTAACACATCAAACCTGTTCAATACGTAATGAAAAATATCGATAAATATTACAAAAACGAAAAAAAAAAACGACTAATTAATGATATAAAGATGATAGAGAGAGAATTAATTAACACCACTGACAGGTATAATATAAAGACCTTCAATTGTCAGGTAATATTTCAGCACAGTAACGAGAGTAATAGGTAAAGGGACAATTAATTATATCGGTTTCATGGAGTTACAACTTGATAAAATATCCCACAAGGGCACGAAAATATACCTTATCAGTCAGGTCAGAACAGGTAGACATTGGGCTATC
>CAUDMG010003682.1:335000-347500 GCA_958450375.1 Homarus gammarus | reverse complement strand
CTATAGGAGACCTCGCCTCTCTTAGAAGTCTCCAGAAGGCGCCCAACACTCCAACAATGTGAGTTAGATCGTTCAAATCTTGCCAGAAGTTGAGTCATTTGGCCCACACAAGCCAGACACTGTTGGATCTCTGGTCAAAGTGGAGGGGGAGGGTAAGAGAGAGGGAGGGGGGGATAGGGAGGGGGGGATAGGGAGGGGGGGAGGGAGGGGGGATAGGGAGGAGGTACGAGGTCTTGTGGTGGAGAAGGGTGGGAGTTAGGGAGAACGAGAGAGGGGATGAGGTCTTGTGGAGGTGGGAGAGGGGGGGAGGTAGAGGGAGGGAGAAGCACAAGGTCTTTGGTAAGGGAGGGAGAGGAACGAGGAATTGTGGTGGGGAAGAGAGGGAGATTTTGTGGTGCGGATGGGAGGGAGGTAGAAAGGGAGATAGAGGGAGAGAGGAAAGGAGGGGGTGATATACAGAGGGCGAGAGAGAGAGGGAGGAAGAGAGAGAGGGGGAAGGGAGACAGAGGGAGGGAGAGAAGGGAGATAGAGGGAGGGAGGGAGGGAGGGAGGGCACTGGCAGGAGTAATGTTGTGTAATAGGTTGGATCAGTGAAGCTTATTTTTTACCATTAAGACACTATTCAGGAGGCAAGATGGTGCACCTCTCAGCTCTCTCTCTCCCTCACCTGTACCGCTCTATCACACGGTGCACCTTCCTCACCTGTACGGCTCTATCACACGGTGCACCTTCCTCACCTGTACGGCTCTATCACACGGTGCACCTTCCTCACTTGTACGGCTCTATCACACGGTGCACCTTCCTCACCTGTACGGCTCTATCACACGGTGCACCTTCCTCACCTGTACGGCTCTATCACACGGTGCACATTCCTCACCTGTACGGCTCTATCACACGGTGCACCTTCCTCACCTGTACGGCTCTATCACACGGTGCACCTTCCTCACCTCTACGGCTCTATCACACGGTGCACCTTCCTCACCTGTACGGCTCTATCACACGGTGCACCTTCCTCACTTGTACGGCTCTATCACACGGTGCACCTTCCTCACCTGTACGGCTCTATCACACGGTGCACCTTCCTCACTTGTACGGCTCTATCACACGGTGCACCTTCCTCACCTCTTAGGCTCTATCACACGGTGCACCTTCCTCACCTGTACGGCTCTATCACACGGTACACCTTCCTCACCTCTACGGCTCTATCACACGGTGCACCTTCCTCACTTGTACGGCTCTATCACACGGTGCACCTTCCTCACTTGTACGGCTCTATCACACGGTGCACCTTCCTCACCTGTACGGCTCTATCACACGGTGCACCTTCCTCACTTGTACGGCTCTATCACACGGTGCACCTTCCTCACTTGTACGGCTCTATCACACGGGACACCTTCCTCACCTGTACGGCTCTATCACACGGTGCACCTTCCTCACTTGTACGGCTCTATCACACGGTGCACCTTCCTCACCTGTACGGCTCTATCACACGGTGCACCTTCCTCACCTGTACGGCTCTATCACACGGTGCACCTTCCTCACTTGTACGGCTCTATCACACGGTACACACACACACTCCTTGTTCCATAGTACGAATCACTGCATCAGACGAACACGGTACTTATATGGTACAAAATCTCCTTATCAAAGTGTTCATAATCTTCCACGCACATTGCTCTATGGTACAACTCTCAAGGCAACCGAGAGAAATAATACCATTGTTCAGGTACAAATCTTTCTCCAAGTGATTATTTCCTCCACAAACATTGTTCATTGGTACAATTTATATAACCCAGCATAAGACATAAGACATATTACTGTTCAGGTACAAAGATCCCTCTCCCCCCCCCTCCCCTCCCCCAAGTGTGAATATATTTGACTATATGTACAAACGGTGTCCCAGGGTACAAGAGAGAGAGAGAGAGAGAGAGAGAGAGAGAGAGAGAGAGAGAGAGAGAGAGAGAGAGAGAGAGATGACAAATATTCAGTAATCGTGGAGTGAATATCAAGCAATGTTAATATTCGCTTGTTAAAGATTGAGTATCACATTATTTTGGTATTAAGTTTTAACGAAGAGTGAACGTTAAGACAACTGGGTGCTGGTTTAACGAATGGTGAATAATAAACCAACTGGTCTCTGGTTTAACGAATATTGAACAATAAACCAACTGGTCTCTGGTTTAACGAATATTGAACAATAAACCAACTGGTCTCTGGTTTAACGAATATTGAACAATAAACCAACTGGTCTCTGGTTTAACGAATATTGAACAATAAACCAACTGGTCTCTGGTTTAACGAATATTGAGTACCGAATACCATTACCATCTACAAGTTGCAGCTAAAAAATGACTTAAGGCGGATGTGAAGAGCGCCTCTATCTATCTCCACCATCACCACCATCACCACCATCTCCACCACCACCATCTCTACCACTATCATGACTACCTCCACCATCTCCACCACTATCATGACTACCTCCACCATCTCCATCACCACCATCTCCACCACTATCATGACTACCTCCACCATCTCCACCACTATCATGACTACTTCCACCATCTCCACCACCACCATCTCCACCACTATCATGACTACCTCCACCATCTCCACCAATATCATGACTACCTCCACCATCTCCACCACTTCCACCAACACCATGATTACTTACAGCATCTCCATCACTATCACCACCACTATCACCACCAGCATCTCCACCACCACCACCTTCACCATCATCTCGCTCCACAAATCAGTCAAGAATGAAAAATCGAAAGAATTAATTAAAATAATAATGATAGCGGGGAAGAAGAGGAAGAGAGGGAAGGGAGGGAAGAAGAGGAAGGAAGGGAAGAAGAGGAGGAGGGAAGAAGGAGAAGGAAGAGGAGGAAGAAGCCTCGGAAAAGAAAGGAAATGTACAATAATTAAACTCAACACATTATAAAGCAGGAAGAGGAGGAAGAGAAGAGGAGGAGGAGGAAAAAAAGAAGGAGAACGAGGAGAAGAAAGAAGAAAAGCAGAAGGAGGAAGAGGAGGGTAGGAGGGTAGAAAGGGAAAGTGTAAGGAAGAGGCTCTCATCCACTCTCTCTCTCAGTGTTGCAACTACTCAAGGTACCTACCTACCTGTGTTGCAACCTGGATAGAACAACTAGTGGTGGATAGAACGTCTCCTAGTGGTGGATAGAACAATTCCTAGTGGTGGATAGAACAATTCCTAGTGGTGGATAGAACAACTAGTGATGGATAGAACAATTCCAAATGATGGATAGAACAACTAGTGGTGGATAGAACAATTCCTAGTGGTGGATAGAACTACTAGTGGTGGATAGAACAACTAGTGGTGGATAGAACAATTTCTAGTGATGGATAGAACAACTAGTGGTGGATAGAACAATTCCAAATGATGGATAGAACGATTCGTAGTGATGGACAGAACAATTCCTAGTGGTGGATAGAACAACTAGTGATGGATAGAACAATTCCTAGTGATGGATAGAACAATTCCTAGTGGTGGACAGAACAACTAGTGGTGGATAGAACAACTAGTGGTGGATAGAACAATTCCTAGTGATGGATAGAACAATTCCTAGTGATGGATAGAACAACTAGTGATGGATAGAACAACTAGTGGTGGATAGAACAATTAGTGGTGGATAGAACAATTCCTAGAGATGGATAGAACATCTAGAGGTGGATAGAACAACTAGTGATGGATAGAACAATTCCTAGAGATGGATAGAACATCTAGAGGTGGATAGAACAATTAGTGGTGGCGAATGATGATGGTGATAGTGATGATGATAGTGATTTTAATGACTATGAAAATTTGTGATGATGATGACGAAAGCGATAGTGATAATGATAAGTGATAAAGATGATAATAATGGTGATAATGTTAATAATGATGATGATAATGATCTTTTAATGTCTTGGTTATCGTGTTCCTCTGCGTCTTCTCTACGTGTGTCTGTCAAATTAAATGTCTGTCTGTCTGTCTGTCTGTCTGTCTTTTAAATTTATGGACAAGGAATACTTACAAAAACATACATAAATACACATACACATGCAGCATACACATACAAATGCACATACAAAAAAATACACGTCCACAAACATTATTACAAACACAACTTACATTAAAATTAAAAAAGAGAGAGAGAGAGAGAGAGAGAGAGAGAGAGAGAGAGAGAGAGAGAGAGAGAGAGAGAGAGAGAGAGAGAGAGAGAGAGAGAGAGACCCAAAATTGCCCAAACACCCCGAAATTTCAACGCAGATTAGGTAGTTATCCCACAGCTTAAGATTAAACTAGCAATAAACTTGATAACCAACATAACTTAACACACCGAAGCGAATCTTAATCCATTACATCCGGGCCAAAATAACACCTCATTATTATCATTAGGTTGACTTCAAGAATACCTGTCTCAAACACCTGTTAATTAGATTTTAGGTAACTTAAAATCCAAACTTCAGGTAACTTAGGACACAAACTTGAGGTAATCTAGAGTCTAAACTTGAGGTAATCTAGAGTCTAAACTTGAGGTAATCTAGAGACCAAACTTGAGGTAATCTAGGACACAAACTTGAGGTAATCTAGAGACCAAACTTGAGGTAATCTAGGACACAAACTTGAGGTAATCTAGAGACCAAACTTGAGGTAATCTAGGACACAAACTTGAGGTAATCTAGAGTCTAAACTTGAGGTAATCTAGGACACAAACTTGAGGTAATCTAGAGACCAAACTTGAGGTAATCTAGAGTCTAAACTTGAGGTAATCTAGGACACAAACTTGAGGTAATCTAAGACACAAACTTGAGGTAATCTAGAGACCAAACTTGAGGTAATCTAGGACACAAACTTGAGGTAATCTAGAGACCAAACTTGAGGTAATCTAGGACACAAACTTGAGGTAATCTAGAGACCAAACTTGAGGTAATCTAGGACACAAACTTGAGGTAATCTTCGTCGTGTGATGTTTACATATTTTCAAGCGTTATATCTCTACGCCACATCGAGGTAAATGACACGATAATCTCTCTCTCATATAACTACGGGTTTAAGATAACAGGATACGATATTTAGGCGATGCTGAATGAACGCACTCAAGCAAGCACGCCAGGAAGTAAGCAAGCAGAGACGGTCTATTTGTATAGGAATGCCAGACTTACGAAATTCTTGTTTAGAAATTAGAATATTCTATCTTTTCACCTAAATCAGAATTCTATTTTTTTTCTACCTGTGATGAACGCGACTTAGTTCGAGATATGGATTCTTTAAGACATTCCCACGTTAAATATTTCACTCTTAAGCTGTAAGGAGTAATCTAGTGGGATGGTTTAAGCTATAGCGTTCAAAATGGCGTCCTAACTACGTCTAGACTGTATACCTTAACTAGATTCGTTCCCATGAGACAAGTTAGATAAGATGTTTATCGTAAAGTGTCTTAGTGAATTTGATCATTAAGTCTGATTTGCTTTCTAGTTTTTTCTATTGATTGTGTGTGTGTGCGTGTGTGTGTGTGTGCGTGCGTGTGTGTGTGTGTGTGTGAGTGAGTGATAAAGTGTTCACACACCGGAAAGATAGACACTTGTGTAGATTTTCCTGTGTGAAGGTCTCTCTCTCTCTCTCTCTCTCTCTCTCTCTCTCTCTCTCTCTCTCTCTCTTTGTCTGTCTGTCGCTTTGTCTCTTCTTTTTTTCTATTTATTGACTCACAATTCTTATCTACCTTTCTTTTGTTGCATCTGTCTATCACTCACTGGCTTGTCTATTGTCTTTAAAATGACTGTGTGTGTGTGTGTCCCCTGATCTACTATCCGTCTGTCTGCCTGTCTGTCTGTCTGTCTACGGGTTCGAATGTGTCTGTGACTAGCAAGCATCATTATCAAGGTATATGTGAGTCCCTCCCGCCAGCCATGTGTGTGTGTGTGTGTGTCCCCCCCCCCCCCCCCCCATTCACCATCTCCCCAACGGAGCTGACAAGGGTGACGGGCCGGCAGCGATAACCGGCCGCCGCGGTTATTTAAGTTGACACCCGGCCGGATAAAGACGACTTCTGGCTAATAGCGGTGTGATTATCCGGGCTGGACTTATCAGGGCGGGGGTGTTCAATCCGGCCACTAACAGCTACTCTCAGATAGGGTAATCAGGTTACAAGAGGGGGAGCCCGCCACCTCCCCCTCCCCCCCTCTCCTCCAAGGACGTGCCACGGAGGAGGGTGATCCGTGTGGGAAACTGTAGGACATTTTTGGGGATTGCGTTAGACAGTCCGATGTTCGCCTGTCCTGTCCTGTCTGAATATGCTTTTTCCAAGTGAGTTTTTTTCTTCCCCAAGTGCATCTTAATGTAACTTATGGGTATTAATAACTTGTTGGTGACACAAGGAAGTGTTCATGGGATGGGGGGAGTAAATAGAGAGGGGGGGGGGGGAGTGTGTTGTGTTTCTGTATGATAGGTTTGATGGTGGTGGTGTGTCGTGGTTGTACACACACACACACACACATTAGTGATTCATAAAGGTACTCTCTGCCACCTGGACGAAGCTACGTGTCCGACTCGGTTGTCGCCTCAAGACGGATATACATCTGTCAGAGACCCTTAAACTCCAGACTCGAACCTGTGCCTTCTATCTCAGTAGCAACAAACAATACCTTGTAACCAGGGAATAATAATAATTTCTGATACAATCCATAAAAGAAAAATAAGAGAATCAATTATATTAATGTATACTCGGTTGGTTGATTGTCAAACATAAGAGGAGCGGCACGCTTAGATGTTGCGGTGGTAAATGTCAAACAAACGAGCGTCGACCAAGTTCATGTAAACAGACTTAGATTGCGGGTTGTACCTGAGACAAGGAGCACCGACAGGCTTTATAACTTCTGCTAGGTTCTGGTCACACAAATGCATGACGACCAGACATACATAGGTTTGTGTCAGGTAAAACAATGTAGAGCCGAGACTTTACAGTGGTTAGCTTTCGGTTAAAGAGAGTAAAGGCAGTCGAGTTACACCCCAGGGTGTGTACTGACAAACCAAGAGAGCATCGACAACACTGAATGAAATAGATACAACACCCTTACATTCCCGGCTGTTCCTTGTCACACACAGAAACAAAAGACAATCTTAGGGGTCCATATCTCTCTGATCACAAGAGCTACATAAGACTTCCGGCCATTATCTGTCAAACGAAAGAATAAATTCGATAAAAGAAAAGACGATCACCAGGGTCAAAATCCTGCGTCGTACAGATACCAAAGAGAATCAGATCGTGCCCAAAACTAGTCATCTATCTCGGGGTCGCTGGCGATACAGAGAGCATCAACACGCTGTCATCCATCCACCGGCCGGGAAACAATAGCATAGCGGCCACGATGCTATCACGTGGTCTCATAATGCCATAAAACCAAGCGGGAGAGTTTAAGATACTTGCCGACGATATAAGTCATGCATGGATTGATTTACGTATAATTTCTCCTCGTATCAGCAGACGGCCAAGTGTTTTGGTTTTCCCGCGGTGACGTGTGAGCGAGGATGGCAATGTCGCGGGATTTATCTGTCTATTACGGCGCCCAGGGCAGTACCAGGAGCTACGGGAGAAGTACTATTACGAGGGAAGTAGCTACGGGGGCAGTACTACGCTGAAGATAATAGCTATTGTCGGACGGTACTAAGGATCGCCGTAATTCTAATACACATCAACACCACAGTACCACAACAACAAGAATAAAATGCTCATTCACGAGAAAATATATATTGTCATGAAAACAATAAAATGCACTGTAACATTTTCCCCCCAAATTAGGAATAACATCACGAGGGCCAACAGAAGCAACAGAGCTCTGGCATATATTGGCGCATGTCTAGATACACTTAATATTTATCTCAAGTTGGAGTTATTTCTGACACAGGTCCGCCTGGGGAAAAAAGCAACCAAAACAATACAAATACACAACTGACACTGTACATTAAATTCATTGTTTTTTTACGTAACATTTTTATAATTTACATATTATGAAATGCTACTGTACCAAATTTCATAATAACACCAGGTATTAAGACCATCAATAAATGAAATACTGTTATGTAGATTATTTTTTTTTGGTATTTCATGAAAACCTGGAATTCTTTTGCCTAGAAAACCTAAACTACTTGAAGCTGACCTGAAAAACTTGGTAGTCTAGTTTATCTTAATGTACTCAACCTGCTTAAGAAACTTGAAGCAAATCTAAGCTCAAATAATCTTATTTTTTTTTATGATGGCACAGCCTAATTGACCTCAGCCAGAAAAAGGTCCAATAATTAAGACTTTTATTAGTACTTAAACACCGTATTTATGTTCTTATCGTATTTGTAGTTCGGTTAGATAATTATTAGTATTGTTCCATGCTTATCTGTCTGTCTGTCTGTCTGTCTGTTTATTTATCTCTTTGTGTGTGTGATATTTTGTTATGCCTTTTCCGCTGTCTATTTCCCCTCCTCCCCTCCCTCTCTCTCCTCCCCTATCTCTCCACCCCTCCCTCTCCCTCCTCCCCTTCCCCTATCTCTCCCTCCTCCCCTTCCCCTATCTCTCCCTCCTCCCCTTCCCCTATCTCTCCACCCCCCCCCCTTCCCCTCCCTCTCCACCCCCTTCCCACCCCCAGCACCAGTTACACCCCCGGCCATTAAAATACCAATAGATAGGAATAATCTGCATTGACTAAGACCAAAACTGGGATGTAAATTGCTACACAGATTATAATTAGCCTTAACGACCCAACCAGCCAATTACGTCGTTAGGCTGTTAGTGGGAACCTCTCCTACCATTTATACCCTTGTCAGCTTTTTCTTTACATTAATCATTGTTATCTTTTTTTTTGACCAATTCTTTAGGTGTTTGCTTCTTCCGTGTTTAGTTAGGAGTCTTCATTGTTACTATAAATAATGTTATCTAATGAAGAAGATATATGATGATAATAGCAATAATAACGAGACTAGTGATGCAAAGAACAACAATAATAATGATAATAATAATAGTAATAATAGTAATAATAGTAATAATAATAATAATAATACATAAAATATTTCTCAATCTTATTCTACAAACTCTACAGTAGGTTCTGTTGATATTATTAAGTCTTGTAGTATACCTCTCTCTGTCTGTCTGTCTGTCTGTCTCTCTCTCTCTCGCTCTCTCTCTCTCTATTTTCCTCTTCTATCTCTCTCTTTTCCTGCTTATCTCTCTCTCTCTCTCTCTTTATTTTCCTCTTCTATTTCTCTCTTTTCCTGCTTATCTCTCTCTCTCTCTCTCCTCCACATCCTGACGGCACAGAACAAACTCCCACAGGCAGGACCTCTTACTGGCCGTCGTCGCGTCAGAGGTGATGGACTTAACCTTATCCAACATCACTACCACCACCACTACCACCACCCCCTCCACTACCACTACCACCCCTGCCACCACCACCACCACCACAACCATCACAACTACCACTTCCACTACTACCACCACCATCACAACTACCACTTCCACTACTACCATCACCATTACTACCTCCACCACTACACTCAGCACCACCACAATTATTACTACCACTCACCACCACCACCACTCAGCATCACCACCACCACTCAGCATCACCACAATTATTACTACCACTCACCACCACCACCACTCAGCATCACCACACTCACCACCACCACACGCACCAGGGTTAAAGCCTTTCCCAGAACCGGACTCGAACTCAGAACCGGACCTGAGATTTTCAAGCTAAAACCGCGAGCTAGATTCGATTAGGTTAGGTTACGTTAAGTTAGGTTAGGTTAGGCTAGGCTAGGTCAAGTCAGGTTAGCTTAGAGTTAAATATGAATACAATTAACAAAGAACAATGACCACTTGGTGTATCTTCGCACTTTGTTATTCACTCAATCTCTCTCCTTCATCACTCCCTATCCCACTTCCTCCATCCCTTTTATTACCTGTTCTTTTCCTAATATCCACACACCTGAGTCGTCACCATCCCTCCCCAATACTCACTAGTAATATCCTAACTAACCTTCCTATTAAACTATAAATAAAACAAAATCCATTATATATTTCCTTAAAATTTCACAAAACTATTTTATTTTATTCTTTAATCAACTTCTTTGGGAACCTGTAGACGCCTCCCCCCCCCCAGAACACACACACACACACACACACCAGCAACTATTAATAAGTAAATCTTAAGCATAATCACCCATATCTACCCTCACCAAAATACAAAACAAAAAATTACATAAGAAAATATAAAACAAATAATGGTCTCAAAAATGTGTTTGGCCAGTGGGCGGGGTGAGTGGTGGTGGAGGAGGTGAACGAGGGTTGGGAGTGTGACCCCGGCTAGCCATCATGGTTGTGACGCTGACTGTAACAACGATTGTGATTCCAAATGATGATTGTGTTAGGCAGATGCATGATTGTAAACACCTGCAGGGGCGGATTGTGGCTAGTTTGTTGCCGGGTGTTCATAAGCGTGTCATTGGGATTAGGATTTCGTCGTGAATGTGATCGTAGGTATAAACACCCAAGATAATTTTGAGTATCAACGGATGATTCCAGCGAGGGTATAAGAGCGCTTTTTGATAATTACAGAAAAGCTTCACATTCTCTATAATATTTAGCATTCACAATTGTCAAAAATAAATTCTTTGCATATTAAGAGGCTATGGACCCGGAACAGGTTCATCGCCATTCCTAAAAATGCGATCAAAATAAGGCAAACAAGCAACTCAGCAGCTGGCATGCCTGTGTCCGAGGTCTTATATTTGTCCGTGGCAACAGTACACCAAAAGCTCTTATTCTAAGTTACGACAGGATTATGGGTACTGATATGTGGGATTATAAGCTTGTGAGATTTTAATGGCGTTCGAATGAAAGCTGAGTTGTTATTTGCGTTTTTTCTTAAGCAGCCGATGACGTAACCAGATTTGCGAGGCACGAAGCCCGAGGCAAAGCATACGAACACGATCAACAACCCAAAAGCCACGTAAACGAGAATGAAAATAAACCAAGATACACGCAGTAAAAAGAGATAATCTCCGGTAGATATCCCACAAACGATCATAATTCTTAAACAAGGACTCACTTGGCACAAACAATAACGTAGACTAAGTAAGAACACACTAAAAATAAGACAAATATACATTAGACCGGTGTTCGATCCAGCGGCCGCTTTGCCCCCGCGGTCCCTCCTCGCCAGCAGTAAATCAAAACATGTGACTTTATGGACTCAGGCTCAGTGGTGGGTGATGGCTGGGGAGTGAACCGGGCCACCGCCACCTCCACTCACTCCTGTACGCCAAATGTCAGCCTGTCTGTCTCTGTCTGCGGGCCTCCGTCAGCTCATACGTCATCAACAATTACATCTGCGCCATAATATTTTATTGCCCCGGCCCCGCCACCAGATTTTCAAAACAAACATGCTTCCGTCTTGCTCTTACCTGCCATTTTCTTACCTTTGTGTTTGGCTATTTGTGACCTCTGATTACCATTGTCTTTTATGATACAAGGTCAAAGAAAAAATACCCTTAAATTAATATATAGTCACTTAAAATTAGGGCATTCTTTTTCGATGACTTTCTATACACTCTATTGTATAATGTGTGTTCCATTATATATTACCAAGGAACAATTGTATTTGTTTTATATATTTGTTATTTAATTTATTTTTAATTTATCTATTTTTTTCTATTTTCTATCATTTGTTTATTCAAATCTATTTAGTAACTCTTAATTTCTCTTCAATTAATGGCATATTTTGTCACAGAGAGAAAGAGAGAGAATGTGTTTGTAAACGTGTATGTGTGTCCGTGTCTGTTTGTGCGTAAATGTGTTTATAATGTAAATATCCTGCTACACATGTGTACACAAGTGTGCGTATGTATGTTTATGCATGCGAGCTTATTTCTCGTATGTATGTATTTCAGCATGAGAGTGCATAGTGTTGGCCAGCATGTGTGTTTGTGTGTGTGTGTGTGTGTACGTACACTTATGTTGATGAGGAGCATGTGTGTGTGTTAGTGGATGAGCGTAACATGTGTATATGGCTGTGTGTATGTGTTTGTAGATGTGTATACAGTATTTGGCTTCGTGTATGTGTATATTGTGGATGTGTGTATATGGCTATGTACTGTATATGTGCATGTGGCGACCTGTAGTGTAATGATCAGCGTGCTCGCCTCGCAAGCGGGTGGACCCAGGTTCGATCCCGGACAGGGTGAAACTATGGGCAAGTTTCTTTACGCCATTTGCCTCTGTCTACCCAGCAGTAATTGGGGACCTGGATGTTAATAGATTTGCGGATTGTATTCCAGGGTAATGGTTAGCCAGTGCAGTTGGCGGGTTGTCCGGTCTTCTCGGGTTATTCCTTGACACTGGGTCATGCAACTCGTTAACTTAGGGTGTGGTTGTTGTGTTGGCGACAGCTTCTACACCTTAAACAAATTCACGCCTAGGTGGCCCTTGGGCCGGCCATTCTCGTTA